>VDFB02260886.1:147042-170595 GCA_007258455.2 Sequoia sempervirens | reverse complement strand
CCCTATTTACTAGCCCTCAATCATTTTTCCCCTATGGCATGTTTCTTTGTAGTTCTTTGTATGCATATTTGAAAATTTATCAGGTGTTGAAGATGAATTTCCAAGTCAAATAGGTGCTTCAAGTCAACTTGAGTCAAATTCAAGCTTGGAGAGAGTTATTTGTCTGTTTTATGCATAACTGACTTTGGCAACCCAATAAGCAGACTTTTCCAGATCTACTGTTGCAAAGTTGTCTCTTGATTTTTCAAAATTTTGGGAGAGGACTGATTCACCACTTATGGAAAATGAGTCCCACCTTAGGACTAAAAATCTAAATTTTGTCAGATTCTGGATCCCAACAGACAGAAACCTATTTCTGACACTTTTTCACCAGGAGGACTGATTCACCACCCTGGGTGAATGACTCCCACTATGAAAATTTAGTAATTTCCATCAGCATCCAAAACACTCCAAAATCATCACAATTCATCTAGGTGCACTTAGATTCATCTCTGTACTTTCTGTTTTGCATTATTTCTTCATTTACATAGTTATTTACATATCACATTATGTTTTCAAACAAATCATAAATCTTAGTTTTGCATTCATGGTCTATCATTCAGATTAGTCAATTGCATTTATTTAAGTCTATTTCCATTAAATAACATTGCATACATCCTAATTTGAGTGATACATTAGCATTTTTGGCCCTATCTCTCTCCTTTTAGGTGAAAAACCCTAGAAGTACAAGAGTAGTCCATAGGGTCCCAAAAATCTATGTTTCAAGGATGTTAATATTATTCAACATAAGCTCATCCTTTAACCACCTTCACAAAAACCTCAAACTCAAAACAAACCCGAACTTGTCCTTCACCCACCCAAGAACAAAGTTTCATAGCAAACTGATTCATAATATTGTTGCTCATACATATAACACCATAAACAATCTACAACTTCCACAACCCACCCCAAGACCCTTACCATTACCTAATTCCATATTTCCTAGAGATCCTCAATTAAATTCACACATTAAGGAGTATGATCTTGTTGAACAACTTAAGAATACTCCTACAAAGATATCCCTATGGGATTTAATTGAGAATTCATCTAACTATCACACTATGCTTCAAATTTCCTTACAACAAGTTCCTATCCCTTCTAATACGCATCTGAATGACATAACAACCATGATCCAAGGAATAAATGCTAACATTTTTCCACCAAAGTGAACTCCCCTCTTTGGAAGTGCAAAAACAAAATGATGCTTTCATGATCATAGCTCAATATAAAAGAATAGGGATAAATCAAACCCTTGTTGATAATGGCTCTACCCTTAATGTGTGTAGCATAAACCTTTTGGATAGGCTTTGTGTGGGTAAATCAAAAATTTAACTAAACTCTTTATCTATTAAGGGATTTGACAATGTAGGAAAACAACCACTTGGTGTGATCACTTTGCCTATAACAGTTGGAATGGCCACATTAGAAACACCAATCCATGTTATTCCTCATGATATTTCATATAATATCCTTTTAGGTAGACCATGGATTCATGCAATTAATGGAGTTCCTTCTACTCTTCATTTTAAAATGAAATACATCTACAAAAACAAAGTGTACACACTCAAAGAAGACCCTAACCCAAACAGTTGTTTACACATTGAGAAAAATAGGGAGAATCCTTTAGCAACACTGGCACCAACTACTCAAGTCAAACCCATGCAATAGCATGACAAAGACAAACAAATTTAAGATGTCACAAATCTATTAGATGATGATTGGGGTTCCTTATATTTTACACCAACATTCATGGGAGAATACAAGATCATACACAAAGACTCTGCCACGGGAAGAGGATCAACCGTAATGTCAACACAAAATTTCGAAGACCCTTTGAAAGCCTCCACCTCAACCACTTTAGAACCAAACACAACAAATTACACAACAACCTTTGAAAAATCTAATTACAAACAACCACCCAATCCAAAAGAGATGAAAAATATTTATGGAAAAGGCTATGAACTTATGAAACAACTTGGCTATAGTGTCAAAGGATGTGGTAGTAGAGAACAAGGTATCCATGTCCCCATAGATCCAAACATGCAATAAATGACTCATGGTCCTGGATATTGTCCTTTGATAGAAATAAACAAGCCTTCACTCAACATCAACACTATCACAAAACATCCTTCTAAGCCAACCTTAATAGTAGTGCATCCTAAATTAATCAACACTAGTGGTATTGATTATTCTCCTTTACAAGCAATGAAACAAACAAATACATCCTCTCTTAATGTAAATGACATCTCGCACAACACTAATGATTTGAATTTGTTAGATTTTATAGCCTCCTATAAAGGAGAGAAAAAAATCTCACAATCTAAAGAATCTTGCATAGATATGACATCTTGCACATCTAAGCAAGAGATAGCTTTGTCACAAGCTCCAAAAACACATTCTACCATTGATCAAGAGGGTATCTTGTCAAGACTCTTCCAAGATCACTTGGTATCCCTTCCTCCTAGAACTTGAAAGAAAATTTATTACAAAAATTCATTATGTGCATATCATAGAGTTCACAATCATGCTACTAATGAATTTAATGCTTTGAGTAGTAAAATCCAACATCTTAAGGAGACTGATGCTCTCCCATATGTGGGGGCACCTAATTCCTCTGATTGATACCGATTTTCACTCTAGCATGCATCTTATAAATCATTTTGTCTCACCCTTGTTATGCACTAAGTGGGGGCAAGGGGTTAGGTAGCCTTGTCCTCATATGTCACTTTTCATTGCCTCTTTTGGATAGCCATTAACCTTTCATGAACATATAAGAGCAAGCTTGGGATGTGGATGAAATGCCTTAAGCTAGATCACATGTGACATACTACCATTTTCATGACATAGTTTATCAAAAACATATGACTTGGCACAGGGCTTTCTGAGTAAGCTCTCATGTCTTCTTCTTCTACTTTAAATCAATTGCTCATAGTAATGGTGTTAGCAACTGCTTTAAAGTGGGGGCATACATTGACACTCATTTTTCATTGTGCAATTTTCTTTCTTCTTGTGATTTCCTCTCTTGGAAACATTAGGTACAATGTTGTCAAGGATGAGACCTTGCACTTGTCCTCTCTTGGAAACAAGATAAGACCATTTTCACCTTTTTTCTCTTGGAGACATTAGGCATGATGTTCCCTAAGAAGAGACCTTTCATGAACTAAGAAAAATCTCTTTGAACATTCCTTGTACTATCTTGCATTTACAATGTCTATGAGTTTCAAGCATACGAAGTTTTGCTTGCCTCATGGAGCTCAAAGATCATTTTTGTGTGGCACCTTATTAAATTTATTAGGAGGTATAACATTGGTATGGTTGAGCAAGAATCCCACTCCGAGGCATGCATTTCCCCATATCCACTCCCATGTATGTGAGCACATATCGGTTGTACGTGTCTCACCTTTTAGGACTTCTCACCCCATGGATAGCCAAAAGTTTTGTTACCTCAGAGTGAGTATGCATTTTTGGACAAATAGCCTAGATCTTATCCACAACGTGTTGGAAAAATGGTCAAAGATTGATCCACCTTTTTATTTTCTCTCTTTTCTTTCTTCTAGTTATTGCCATTGCATGATCACGTATCTTGTTTTGTTGCAAATCATTCACCTTGTGCATGTCTATTTGTGCTTATGTTGGTTTGACTTAGGATCTTAGATCATGGGGGCTTGATTACCTCCATCTTTTTCATCCTAGACCATCTGCATTGGTACAATTGAACTCTTCTTGAATGTCTACTTTAGTGTGAGTTTGAAGCAAGTTCATCCTCTCACTAAAGTGGGGGCTAAATGTTGACACACAAAAAGTAACCCTTCTACTTTTTCTTCCTATTTAGGCCCTCATGATTTTGTCTTAATTTTTCCTTGATTTAATGATGTGAGGTGTTTTACACATCCACATTAGGTCTTGGACCCTAGCAAAATGAAAAAAATACATTTCTTTTAAGGTGTTGTAAAGTGTTGTAAATGACTTTCACGCTTTTCTAGACTTTTATTAAGAATCTAAGTCTAATGGACCTATCTTTCCCCTAATTCAATGTTATAAAATGTATTCTCACACTAATCTAGAAGGATTGTAAACTAAACCTAATTCTAATCTAGTGTTGTAATGTGTCTTGCACATTCGCATTGGATGTTGTACCTTTCTAGGCTATGTGGACCTCATTTTAATATTGTAAAGTGTATTTAATCACACTTTCACATTGAAATTTGTGTCCCTATCCCTAATTACCATTTACATCATCATTTATAGGCCCCTATGGCCCCATATTGTGCATCTCGAGGCATAATTTGATCAAAGACCCAACTAGAACAACATAAAACTAAAATTCTTCATTCCCTGACAATCCAGCTAGCAAAAGAGCCCCTGTGGGACCAAGTTTCCCATCTAGGTGAATTAGTCCCATCCAGGTGGGACTAAGTTGCCCAGCTTGGTGACTTAGTCCCATTTGGGCTATTTTTGAGGTTCAAGCAGGAAAAATTGGATTTTAAGTTTAATTTTCCTTCATGTCAGCCTTGGGGATCAAATTAATAGGAAAATTAGGTGGATTGTGTATAAATAAAATCTTTTAAACCCTAATTCATAATCACTTTCATTATTCATTCATCATTCATCATGTTCTCAAGTCAAGCAAGCTAGGGTTTTAGCATTCTAACTCATCAAGATAGCATTCTAAGGCATTCAAGAGTTGATTCTTCATCCATTGCTACAGAAATTAAAGATCTATCATCATGGAAAGTTTCTAATCCCTTCATTTCATGTTCATGCTTCATCGTATTTCCTCATTTGGTTTAATTACCTAAAAGGGGTTTGGCCAAGGCAAACCCCCATGCCCTAACCTTCAACATTTCTCTCACTCATTGTGTGTTTGTAGATTTAGGTATCTTGAAGGCTTGGAGATCATTGAAGAATAGGTTGCAAACTTTTTGAAGGCATATCCTTGTTGGCTAGGTCAAAATATCCAAAAAAGGTCACTTATAGCCTCAAAAATTAGAGTTTCAAAATCAGACACCTAGAGGAGCAAAAAGTGCAAACTGAGAGCTTTTGTTTCCACTTTCAGATTTTCAAAAAAGCCAAAGTGGAGTAAGTTTCTAATAGTGGTGAATTACTCCCACTGTACCTATTTTTCAGAAGTTTCTATAGATTTGGATACCCATTTGGATGAAACGGGCTTTGGTGCAGTTTTCTAGATCTGGGACTAAGTTGCCAAGAATGGCATAAGTGTCCCAATACGTCAAAATTTCAAAATTAGCTGAATTCTAGTCTACATTCCAATCTACAACATATTCCTAGGTGCACCTCTTTAGTTTCATTCATTTTTGTTATTGTTTGTTTGCATTTCTAGGTCTTTTTACATATCATTATGTGTTTTCAGACATCTTGCATTTCTTTGGTTTTCATGAAATAATAGATCTATTTTATCAGTTTTCTATGTTTAGGACATTACATTTAGGCATATGTTATTCATACTTTCATTATTTTTGAGTGGGGACATTGCCCATTGTGGCCTACCTCTCTCCTTTTAGGTGGAAAACCCTAGAAGTGTTAGAGAATCTTGTGGTGCCAAAATCTTTGTCCACAATTCATTATGGGGTTTTCATTTAATCCCTCATTGATTACATTGAAAAGGGGAAGCTATAAAAAATGAAGATATTACATCAGAAAACATCTACAATGGCTTCATTTGTTGCCACATTTGTATGATCTTGTCCCCCCCTCCTTGTACTAATAGTAAGAAATTTGCTTGGAATTGCAAAAGGGATCATGTCTTAGGAGTTATTGCAATGCATATTGATGTTGCCACTTTTAATGTTATTGATCATTTTGAGTGTCCTCGTACTCTTTGGACTAAAATTTGAGAGACACATGGAAATATTAATACTCAGCCATTCCCAGATGATCTTGTTTCAGATTGTCTTCTGCCTCTTCATTTTTTAGATAGGATACCCTATGATGGTAATACTATTCGGGAGTTTGATTATTTGGAGTACTTTGAATCTTTAGATGAGGACGACAAGGTTTCTTTAGATAATCCTTCTCCATCAGAGATAGTTGATGTACCTTCATCTTCATTAATTCATTTTGCAAAGTCATTGATTGAGTCTCTCATCATTCCTATTCAGTAGGACCATTCACTTTATGTTGGTGATTCATTGAGAAATTTTGTTGATTCATTACAATAAGTATCTCATTTTCTTCCTAACTGGGATTCTTATTTATCAAACATTGAATCCTTGTTTGTGGAGTCTCACATTTCAGATTTGGAGGAAACATTTGAGGGGGTATATCTCCTCTTTGATGACAACCATTGCACAAGTATTTTCAAACCATATTTTTCTTTGGATCTTGTTCAACATTAGTTTCCACATAGTCCAAGTTTTTCACCTTCTTCTTTGATTGGGCATGTACCTGATTTGATTATGGAATCTTCATCTTCCTTGGGTGAGGAGACACATGAGAAGATTTTAGAGACATCATCATCATCCATATTCATCCATCCTTCCTTCAATTCCTATTCAAAATGGGAAGCATTCCTACATTTGTACTTAGTTTTGTTTCTTCCAAAATGGAGACAAGTTGTTTGTCAACACTGTATCATGTTTTGTCTTCAGAAACTTACCATTTTTGTAGGTGATTATCCATTATGGGGGGATATATACTCTCTCTATTTCTCTCTTATGGAGGGGTATGGATTGTATTATATTCTCTTGATGGATGTAGCTCTTGGGGTGTATTGATATTGAGACCTCCATACATCACTTCTATCACTTGTACATGATTTGCATCATATCTCCTTTTTGGAGAGTAGTTTTGTCCCATGAGGTTTTCTCCTTCTCTATTTGTGAGAGATTATTTGTATTGATTAGTTGTACATGGGTACCTAACATATGTTTTTGTTGTCGAGAACCATATTGCATTTACATCATATGCATAATAACTCCACTCCCTAAGTTGCACTTATGGGGGCTGTTAGTGTGAATGGGGTTATTTCGTAACTAGTTCTTAGTGAGGACCTATTCACATTATTATAAGCTTATTTAGGAGTTAATTTTCCTAGGTTTCATTTCTAGAAACTAGTTATAATGGGACTATGTCTCATTAATTATCTTATAGTTATCTATGCATTTAATATTTCACTTATGCATTTAAAATTATGCATTAGGAATTTAATGTTCGCATCCAAGGTAGTTATCCTACCTCCTCTCACCTTTCCTGTATAAACAAGGTGCTTGAACATTTGTAAATCATCTCATGATATCTCATCATATTCTATAGATTCTAGACCAATTCATCATAGATCATCATTTGATCAAATTGTCTTCTTGCTCATGTTGCAACACTTTCTTGTTCATGTGCATGGTGCCTTTCTTGGTTTGATCCTTTGAAGTGTGCATAACTTCATTTGGAATATTTTTCATTCATATTTCAAACAATTTTATTCGAAAGATCTAAATAAGAAAATTTGAGATGCTTTATCATGATAACTATGTAACAACTATTGAGTTGGAAACCTAAGAGCAACCAAAAATCTCCCCTGTCAAAAGAAGAATGCGGTGCCAAAAAAAAATTTGAGGAAAAATATGATTTGATCATCTACAAGCATCGATGAGTGATATGAAGAGGGCACTGAAATCTATGATGCTTGGAGAGTACCAAAATGCTTAGACCTCGTAATGCACTACAAATATTTCATTCTGAACACCGTAGGATCTTACCTAATGAAATCTGGGCTACATGGCACAGTGGTGGGATTTTCCTCAAAACCTTTTGGAGAAGCTTGGTGATAACCTATGGAGTGGCCATGTGTCTCCCCTTGCTCCCAAAAGTGATATAATTTTTAAAAGTCACACAGCCACTACATGGCATATTTTGCACGCTTTTGGAAAAAAAGTTAATTGTGACCTCTAGGAAAGTGGATTGATATGACACATGGTAGGGGGCTGATAGTGAAAAACTTGAAGATAACGAAAACAAAAAAAACCCATGAGGCTAAAAGCTAAAGAAAACATATTAAAATATTTAGAGTGTGAGAAGGTGCTACACCAAAGAAGCAAAGGAAGAAAGAATGGTAGGTGAAAAACTTACCTATGGTGTGGTAATTGTGGGATTTTGTGAAATGAAGCTCACCTCTTCGTCATAGTTTTCCATAGACTTCCTGACATCTAATGTTTGGGTTCTTCTCATTGTGGGTAGCTTGTTTGTTGCCATAAATTCTTCCACCACTAATCCTAACAAACCTTGAGCTCCTTCAGAAGTCGGGGTCATCCTTGTAGACCTTGAGGTCTATATTGACCTTGTTCAAGCACTAGTGGATGGTGATGATTGTTGATCTCTAGGTTGTGATGGATCCTTCTCTTTGTGGTTTCTAACATCTTCTTGCAGAGGCAACAAGTCAAACCATTCACCATAAATTGATCCTACCTCTGCATAATATATTTCCTCAAAAAATTCTTCAATAGAGATGGCCTCATGCAGGGCACTCAGCTATTTGATCTCATGTTGGTACTTCTAGAACTTGATCATCTTCCTCTCCAACCAATTTTCCTTCTTCAATTGGAGGCCCAAATTTTTATCAATGGGGGCCTCTAGATCAATCTCCTTTAGAATTTGATAAGAAGAAAGCCATGGGGGTCATGTAGATGGTAATCAAAACAAGATGACATGTACAGCTTCTGTGTCCTCTAGTGGGTTTTTCTTTTCTTCCCAATATGGATGTGGTTCATGTCTTAAAGGAATGCACTCATCCAGATCATACTTCCACTTATCAAAAATGAAGCCAAGGCCAAGATGGGCTAACTTACTAGCCAATACCTTCTACGCCTCTCTTTTCTCAAGTACTACAATGCATCTACCCAATATGATAGGGGGCTTATAAAGACATGCATTTTTTATTCTCGCCCCATAGATTTCATCTAAAATTGACAACTATTGGAACATTTCAAGGGCAATATTCTTGTCCATCTCACAAGTAGGTAGCCTAAAAGGATCCTTTGTAAACCCATGCATTCTTACAAAATTAAAATTTGGCCCACAAAAATAGTCAAATGGAGGTTGATGCTCGCTCATCCAGGTAAGATGCTCATATGAAAACTTAACACGATAGTCTAAATGACACAAATCTCAAATGATAGGTGACAAGAAATAGTAAGAAAATGCATAATAATCTTGTATGCTTAAAATCACATGAGTCCATACAAAAATTGGGTTCACTCTACCTGAAGTATCCTTAGTATCCAAAGCCATATGCCTTCTAAAAAACATAGGGTTCTAATGTAAAATCAAATGTACAAGAAAAGAGGAATACCTGAACTTGTACGTATTGTTGTATTCCCTTAATTGCTTGAGAATTTTCTCTATGATAATCTCCACAAAGTCATATATGAAAAATTCTTTTTTTCTTCCTAAGTCTGGAAACCACACCCATCTAGAATTGGTGTACATAATCATTGTAATCTAGGCCAAAAACAAGATATAACATCTAGAGGACATCCTACAAGTCTGAGTTAAATTCATTGTATGTCAAGGGGAAAGGAGGTACCATAGTCTATTTCTCACATTTTGTCTCATGATTGTAAAAATATAACTAGTCCTTGCGCTCGGCCTGGTATTGCTCTATTCGACTTCTCAAGAAAAAAATTATTGTGGGGTCAAAAAGGATGCATAACATATCTTTAATAGTTGCTTCATTAATGACGACCTTAAGCTTTTTACCTCTAATAACACCAACATCTTTATCCAATTTTGTTGCACACATATCCACTAATTAAGGACATACATGCACCTAAGGCACTATATACTATGGAAGTCCATAATTCCAAAGATGAATGCTAAGAGATTTGAGATCTCTGCTTTTTAACTTAGCTACCTTCCTTTGGAAAGCTCCCTCTCTAAGGCTTTTAGGGTTTGCATGCAATCGGGAATCATAGATATTGTTAGTAAAATACTTGACCAGTTTTGGGTCGATGGGGTGACCATGCTTTATGAATTTGGAGTTTAATAAACATCATGGCTTCGGTATGGGTGCATTGGCGTAGGAATTTTCATTGAAAAACATAGACATAGCCCAAAGTGGACAAAGATATCTTAATTCTCCTACTAGATGATGATGCTTTCACTACCATTTTTTTTATTACTAGAGAACCCTTGCTTGAAAATTGCTTCTATAGAAAAATACCTTAACTTATGCTTTGAGATTACAAACTTGGAAAAATGATCATTTTTCACCACTAATTATTACCCGCCTCTCACTAAAGATGTACTTGGAATAAATGCAAATACCAACATGGTGCAGGGGCACCATTAATCAAGAATTGTCAATTGAAGTTGCTAAGGTCTAGGCTTTAGATTTTGTGATATTTTGTCTAAATAAGGTCAATATGACCAAATTGATGTTAAATAAGTCATTTGAGTCATTTTTAGGTGTCTAAGGATTAATTAGTGTAAATTTTGCAAAGTTTGCATTTTGTTGCAAAATTGTTAAATATTAAAGTTGCAAAATTGCATTCTAAGGGAATATTAACAATCAAGTTATTTCAAAGGGTATTTAGGTGGTTGTAGGAGGTTTTCTTGGAGATAAAAGTGTTTAAAAAAGATGAGACACCCATTGGATGGTTGTTGAATAATTTTTTAAAGGAATATCAAGCAATAAAACTCTATTTTCTTCTAATTTTCTATAGTTTTAACTATGCAGCAAGTTAGCAGAGGATTGTATAGTTCATACATCAACTTCTTGATTCATTTTTTTGTGGAATCTGTATTATATTGTTTATTATTTCATTTGAATCTATTGTGAAGGTTTTTCATTAGGATTGATGCATTTTATTGTCAATTCTTCTACACCAGCCTAAACTTGCACATTTGAGGGTTTGTGAGTCAATAAAATGGAAAATTGACCCATTCCTTATACTGTGATCACTATGGCTTGATAAATGGGTCTACACCATCATTAAATAAGTGTTGGAATGGTGATTTTGTGCAAGGGAGGTCAAGAAACGTGTTGGGCATAAAGCCCTAGATCTGAAAATTGGTGTTTTCCAAGTGGAATTTAGATGTTTTGATGTGTCAACTTGAGTTTTATGTTGGGGAAGCATTATTTTATGTTGAATTAAGTTTGAGTAGACTATTTTAGACCTATTTGTGGTGGTGATAAGTTTTGGAAAGATTGGAAATTGCATTTTTCAATAAACCTTAGGTTTTGTGAAGGAAAAAGAGGGTTTTATGAATAGGCATAAGGGTGAGTGAAATTTTGACTAAAGATTATGGAATCCTTGGTTTGAACACCTAAGAATTTCTTCCCAATTGAGTTTGCAGAGTATTGGAAAGATTAAGTGAGTAGTTCCTTTGCAAAAGAGAGCTAATTTGAGCCCTAAAAGGTGTTAAAAGCCTGATTTGAGTACATTGAGTCAAAAAAAACTTTGGTGATTTGTTGATATGTTATTGTTTGGAAAATTGGGTCCCTAAAATTGGTCAAGTCTTGAACTGAACAGAAGTGATTGTGAAATTATACCTGATTGAGTGGTTTCCCTATGCTACAAGGGAAAGAGTGGATTTTGATGAAGTGATAAGATTTTGATGAGATTGTGATCTGATAATTGTGGTTGCAGGTTGGAATTGTGTTTTGTTTATTACAGGACCTCCCATGATTGCATCACAACATAATTAGCCTTTTGAGATGTTGCCAACTAGGTTATATGTTTGAATTAATTGCCTACCTTTTGGGGAATGCCAACCTCCTCTTTGGGAAGGAGTGAAGGTGCAATCAACATACTATCCTTTTGAAGGAATGAGGTATCAAGAAAAGGATGGTGTAATTTTAACAAGATTTTATCATTTACGCAAGAAGGAGGTAGTGTATTAAAGGTCACTTTACATGATGATGTCATACAATAAGCCAGGAAGTGGTAGGAAACATGGTGAAAAGACACAATTTGCATAAATACCAGCACTTCAATTGAGTACCAAGGGCCTTTGAATCCAACTTTGTATGATTTTATCTTACGTCGAATTGTCAACTTGCTAATTCTCTCATTGTCTTTCCGACAGAGAAAATATTTTCTGTTTGTGAATTTTTGGATTCATTTTTCTATAAATTATGTTTAGTCTTAATGTAAAAAACACTTCTCATTTTCTCTAGCAAGTCGTCTATTCTATAGTTTTAGGTGACATTGGTACCCCTGTTAGGATTCTCAACAATAAGAATGAACTAGATTTTTTAGGTGAGGTCTATGATGAGAGGATCAAGTGGTTGATCAAAACCAAGTGTTGCTTGACTGTAGTTGCCTTCAAATGGGTTTTGGGGTGGATTTCATGGTGGATGTGAACCATTTTTGGTTGAAAATGGATATTGTGTCATGATTTGTGGCATCGCGGTTGGACTTGAATGTGTCTAAAACTTATGTCGTAAAGCTTTCCAAGCATCTATTCTATAGAGACTATCTTGTGGGACTTGAGGAGATTATCGATGTGGCAATTTTCTAGTTCAGTATACCGGGATCATGGACCTTCGACATCATGTCAACAATGGTGAGTTGGTGCCTTAGCTTCCTTTGCTTTCAAATTTTTGAATGATATCACTAGAAAGGAATTTCTATAAGGCGAGGCCTTCCAATTCCTTTTTTCTTCAGGTGATGAATGTGGAGCCTATTTACGACATAGAGTGGTGCATAGATTTTCATGACCTATTCTATCTTCCTCAACTAGCGATGGTTGAGGATGTTATCGAAGAATGACTCACTATCAAATTCTTCAAAGTTGCACCCTTTTTCTTTGATCAAAGCTTTGTGCACTGTATCTTGAATTTTGAGGCCGTTGTCATATTGAGTCTTCACCACAACCTGTGTGCCATGACTTATATTTTTTGAGTTGATTCCTTTAACAAATTTTAGTTGTTTTTGTAAGAAAGTACTTTGCAACATCTTGTGTATCCAAATCTTTCAAAGATATCTTAAAACAAAGACCCAAGCACCGTGATGCTTTATGTAAATGATGTTCATATAATACAATATAGTCTTTTCTTTTTAGCTTTTGTGGGTTCATCACAAAACATCATAATTTACAATTTTTTACACATAGTACATAATGTATAAAATTTACAAGAATATGGGTTGTATAATTTAATTGAAAAGTTTTAGGTGGATTCCATTCACTGAGATTCCAACATTGTTTCATTCCATGTATTCTAAATTGAAAGCATTACTTTCTTTGCATTTTATGATACAGAAGGGCCCCCTCCATAGGGAGTCGAATTTAGAATATTGGCTTGGCTTGGTGGCACTCTCATCATACTTTAGAACTAAGTATCCTTTGAAGCCTCGGTCAAATGCCTTTTTGTAAAACCATTTTTTAAACACCTATCGATGATTGGTCATGGCATCAAAATACTTTTCATGGGCATCCTATATGCTTATAATTTTAGCTAATATCACCTCCATGCTACCATTCTCCTTAACTTTTAGAGAATTGAGAATTTGCAATGCAGGTGTCTCCATGGAGACAAGCAAGGAAACTTCCTTTCTATATACTAGTTCATATGGGGAAGCCTTGAGGATTTTCTTCGGAGTAATACAGTCCACCCATAAAGCCACCCACAAGTGTTTATGCCAGTCGCTTTGATGTTTTGAATCAATCCAGTTTATTAGTCAAATCAAGTTTTTATTTGTGTACTCTACGAGTCCATTTCCCTATGAGTAATAGTTAGATGAAGTCTTGAGATAGAATTTGTTCCTTAAGTTGAAATTTGACATTCCAATCCCCACAAAATCCCATGCATTATCAAAAATCAAGGTTTTCAAGGAGTCAAATCTTGCTACCAACTCTTCAAGAAAATGACTATTTCAACCTCAATAGCATTCTTTAATGGGGCCACCTCCATCCACCTAGTGAAATAGTCTATTGCTGTTAATATCCATTTGTGCCCTAAGTTGGAGATAGGATTAATCATACCTATTAAGTCGAGGCCCCATTGAGCAAAGGGTTCATCCACCATAATTGGTTGTAAAGGAATAGCTGAATTCCTCCACTTGTTGACAAAATATTGACATTGTGAGCACCTTTTAACTAGGTTATGCCATTATGAGAATAGGGTAGGTGAGTAATAACCTACCCACATTATCTTAAGATAAGCAGTTTTAACAAAAAAATGCCCCCTATAGGACTATTATGGAATTTTCTTAGAACCCTTACAGCCTTCTGCCAATCCACATAGTAGAGGAGGATGCCATCAAAATTTCTTATAAAAAGGATACCTTCAAATAGGATGTATCTGACTCCCTGCAACTTGTAGAATCTTCTCTCATGTGGGGGAATGCTAGCTTGGTACCTTCCTATCTGCATAAACCTTATCCTATCAAGCACCCAAGACTCTTCTGATTCAAATTGGTTAACAAAAACTTCATCCATAGATGCTTCTTCTATCTGGGGTTGAAGATCCCCAACAAGGTATTCGCATAAGCCTCTTCCTTTAACCAACTTTGTCAGTTGGAATTCTATGTCATACTCTAGGATCTTGGTGATCCAATTTTCTCTTTTGTTAGTGGTTTTTCCTTCCATAATGTATTGCCTCATGCTAGGGTGGGCTACTAGGACCATGATTTTTCTCATCGTTATCAGGTGTTGGAAATTTTTAAGACCTTTGATGATGGAAAATGCCCATTATCAATAAAGCTATACTTTGTCTCATACCCTTTGGGGGTTCTCGAGTGGAAAGAAAAGGGATGCTCTCCCTTTTATTATTTTTCCTTTTACGTGAGTATGATAGCAATGTTGTGATCGTTGTTGTAGATGTATGATCCAAAGTAGTCCGGAGGTGACGGAATTGAAAAAAACCAAAAATCCAAACTTTTAGATTTTTTTGATATTTTCTAGGTTCAAATAAATCACATTTTCGGAGGTCTTCAAAGAAAAATTTAGGTTTGAAACTTACGTCGATCAATAAAAAGTGGCTACCAAAGGCACAATTTTTTAGGGACTAAAATAGTACTCTTGGAGACCTTTCCAAATGTATAAAAGGTTTTGAATTCTGAGCACCGAGCAAAAAGTTATGACCCCACCAAGTTGGGGTAAATAAATTCCTAGTTTTTTTTTTTTGTATTTTCTCATCGCTAGTTATTCAATTTGAATTCCTGGGGATGTGGTGACTTTTGGAATTCTCCAGTTTGTATATACTTCAGCTATTTTGAATAAAAAGATTGATTTGGAATACATATAGCTCTTTTCACAAGTTTTCAATTTTATTCAAATTGAACACAATATCTCTGGTTCCTTTTATGCCAAATATTGTTAATTGAATCCTTACCTTAATTTAGATCAATGTACATGGTAAAGCTCTTGGAAAATTTTGGGTTTTCTAACACTGGAGTTGCGGAAATGGCTTCTTTTATCTTTTCAAAGGAATCTCTTCTCTCTAGGGTCCATCTAAAAGTCAAATCCTTCTTCAACATGGGTGTAATAGGCATTGCAAGCCCGACGAAGTTGGAAATGAATCTACTAAGAAAATTAATCTTTCCTAAGAAAGATTGAACCCCTTTCTTATTAACTGGTAAGGGTAACTCCCTTATGGATTTTATTCTCTTATGATCATAGAGATCCCCTCTTTAGAGACCACATAGCTAAGTAGTTTTCCCTATGGAACTCTGAATACACATTTCTTGATTTTTAAAGAAATCCCAAACTCTTGACACTTATGGAAGACCTTTTCTAAATGATCAAAATGATCATTCTTCAATTTATAGAAAATAGTCAAGTCACCCAAATAGATAAGGATGATCTTACTGGTCAAATCCTTGAAAGTGATGTCCATCGCACATTGGAAGGTAGCCCCTACATTATATAGGCCAAAAGGAATCTTTGCATATACAAACATTCCCCCATTAGTGGTGAATGTTGTCTTGTGTTGGTCTCCATCCTTGACATCGACTTGGTTATAGCCCAAAAAACTATCTAGTAAATAGAACATCTCTGATCCAGTCACAGCCTATAAGATTTGTTCCATCGCCACAAAGGATAATGGTCCTTTAGGGATGCCTTATTTAAATCCCTGAAATCTATGTAGAGTTGAATGCTGTAATTTTTCTTTTGAATCAGTACTAGATTGGATATACAAGTAGAATGCTAAATTGGGTAGATGATTCTTGACTCAATCAAATCCTTCAATTATTGTGCCATCAAGGACTCTACTTTTGGATTAACTAGCCTTTACTTTTTTTGGATTGAATTGGATCCTTCAGCTAGGTTGTTGGTATGTTGGATGACACTGGGGTTGTAACCCTTTAAATCATCGTTAATCAAGGTTATCATTTTGTCATATCTAGTGCAGAAAGATCTTAGCCTATCCTTCTCTTCTTGTGGGACATCCTTCCCTACTTTTATTTTTTAACCTCTTCTGACATCTAAGTTAGTGTAGTCTCCTTAGTTGGTCATTTTTTCCATCATTTTTGTCCCTCTCCCCTAAAATATCCTTCAAAATAGTTGGGAAAATTAAACGGTTATGTTTGTCAATCTTTAATTTTTTTTCAAACCCAAGTTGGTCATTAACTCAATTTTCAAACCTACATGTTCCTTGACAAGCTTAACTTTGGAACTTTATGGGTCAGTCTTGGGACCTGAAATACTATAAGGAACATTGTAATCAAAGAAGAGAATCACATGAGAAAATATCAAAGGTTTGGTGGAAATTTGTAAAGTTTTAAAACCTTTTTCAGTCACAACAAGGTTCTCAAAATTTCTTCATCCCCATTGAGGTTTTAAGATAAGTTGTAATTATTCTCTAAGTGATTTACATAAAAGATTAATGGGAAAATTTAAAATTTAAAATTTATTCTATATGGGACATAAAGATAGGTTTCTACAACTATGGTGGACTCCAAAACATTTCCAAAACTTACCCAGAAACACTTTACTAGTATATTTGAGGCCAAAATCATTTAATTACTGAGGATGTATTTGCAAAAAAAGAAAATATTTCTTACAAGAAAATGTAGTGTTTCATTCATTCCACATTAGCACAAAATGAAAATTTACAAACTGTAAATGCAAAGCAGACAAATCTCTCCATAACACAAAGTAATTTAGAAAGCAAAAAAGATATATATGTATTGATAAAAGTTTTGTATTACATTGCCAAAAAGAGGGTGGTTTCACAGCAGAGGGATTTTCAAACACAAAGGGTGAACATGAGGAATCTAATAGCCTCAATAACCTCTTATATTTTCTCTATTTGTGTGGGAGAGAAAAGGTTTTCTCTTGTATTCGACATAGTGAGTGAATTTCTCCATATTTTTGCTTTCAAGGCCAGCACATAGCAAGGTACAGGATTGACCAACCCTCTCATTATGCAATACATAAGTGATGCAGATTGCATCACAAATCAAACCCACACGTGGATGAATGAAAAAATCCCCCTTGGGGAATATTTATCATAGTGCAAATATCATGCATGAACTAGACGCTCAACAACCCACAAAGCTCATTCAAAAAGATCAAAAGTGCACACAGTATTGTATATAAAGCGCTCAAATAGATTGGAGTTGTCATGCATTAGCGACATGAAGTGATCACCAATAATCTTGTGGATGACTTCTTCTTCCATATCACTATGGATGAGGAAGACCTCCCTCAATTGATCCAACACCAACCTATGAACAACACTGCATTTGACACCTTCTACAGCTAGGAAATCACCCTTCATGACTACTTCACTCAATTTCATGACTACTTCACTCAATGAGGTTGACATACTTGAAGAAGTAATCAGTATTGTGCAAAATGAATAGTGGTGAAGAGGATTTATATAGTGACAAAGACAAGTTGGTGAAGCTTATTTGAAGCAATTAATGTTGAACTACACACAAAATTCTTTAAACTTAATTAATTCAAGCAAGGCAATGTGATGCAGTTCTTGTGAGTTAGATTCAAGAAATCCTCAACATTTAAATAACTATGAGAAAAAATATTAGGTGGCAGACATATCACATGGGAGAATTCCATGTGGTTTTCTTACAATAAGTGACGATTCATCCTTTTGTCATATCAATCGGGAGATGGGATGTAATCATTACAATCCCTAAAAATAATAGTTAATGGAGTTGTCATAATCTAACAAGGTTAGTCAGTTTTCAACCAAAATTTTATTCGGCCAGACAATAGCTAGCATCCAAGAAATAGTTTCAAGAAATCCTAACAGTCACAAGTGTTAAAGTTTAAATATTCAGTTGTAAGATGTTGCAAGGGTCCAATATTTTGATCCCCCTTGCACTGTGATGCATGAGTGAGAATCGATCTTAATAAAGAACCAAGTTTTGTAGTTTTAATTCATTTTTATGTAAACATTATTGTCTATGTGAAGTAATTATAAACATTATTGTCTATGTGAAGTAATTATGAATTATATGTTAATGTTTGTGAGTGATTCAGTGAGCTTTGACAAGCATTTGAATATTCCTTCCCTTTGACGATGCATTATTTAGTGACATTTAATTCATTCTATTTGCAGTAAGCGATTGAAATTGTATTGAGTCGAGTCAACAAGCATTAGTAATCTAATTTTTGAGTCATGATATTAATCATTTTCCAGTCCATTTCATTCAACATAGTAATTTAATTTTAAAAATTTCCCTTCATGCTTGTATCATGGCTATGAGAAAGTGTTAGTTTTCCTTTTCTATTTTCCATTCAAAAGCATACCCCTAATTTTATATATTTGAAAAATACAAAATTATATTAGAAGAGGGAGTTGTACCTCAATCAAAATTCTAAGGAAGATTACCGATACAATGGTAATCTCTCCAACTTTTTTGAATTGATGTGTCCTTCTTGGGTATCATAGATACATTCGTATTCAATTTGTTAAAGGAAAAATCTATTCATTAATAACGGTAAATATTCACTTGCTATTTTTCACATAATCACAATCAAACAATTTTTTTAGGGTGATTAACCCTTTTAGAAGCTTGTTACTCTTTAGTTGGATGAGATGGCCCTCGTAAGCCTCCTTAATTTTTTGCTCGAGCTGATCTGAAAACACTCGATTGTTGTATGAAGGTGGAAATCCACGCATCATTCTTAGAAACTTTTCAATTCTAGTTATTATTATGGATCATGGATTGGACCTTGACTTGCACTGCATACTAGTTTTCCATGAGATTGGTCACTAGCTTGATTTGGGAGCCAATCGAATCCATCCTATCTGCTATGACATTTCATGACCTTAGAACCACTTGGATATTGAAATCATGAAATCCTTCAATTAGGTCCCATACCCTATATCAGTAAGATCAATTTTGCACATTCTTTATGTTCGATTTCTCTTTGATCTACTTGACCACTAGTTTTGAATCCCTGAAAACTTGTAGTTTTTTAATGCTTAAGCACTCAACTAGATATAAACCATGGATCAAGCCTTTGTATTCTGCCTCATTTTTTGTGCATGGAAACAAGAAATAGAAAGCTCTAAGAGTCTCTATTCTAATATGGGATAATAGGTTGATCCTTTCTCACAATCTATCTCTACATCTTGCACCATTGAAGTGCGGTGTCTATAAGCCCTTTTCATGGTCTTAATCCTCCTTTTGATCCTCTTTATCTTTGGAAACTTTTAGAATGACTTGGTCCTCATCACATATCACATCTATTCCTATACCAGTAGCATGAAATTTGTTGAAAGGGTCAGACTCTAGGAATTAATCAAAAAGACATTTTTCTTTGGAATTCGATCACCCGTGGATTCCTCATCTTCTAGCATCTCAACATAGTACATCTCATTTTTAGAGATAGATGTATGTGTAGCCTCAAATCTCATTACCACATCTTCCACAATACTCTCAACATGTAGGGGCTCAGATAATATCTTCAATTTTGCACCATTCTTAGTTCTTAATATCAATTGAGACCAGTCAAGAGCTAGGTAACTCTTGATCTTGGTCGTGAAGTCTCTTAATAGGGACATCCAAAAAATGGGAGGAATATCAATTACGAACACCTATAGTGTGACCATATGAATTGGACATGAATATGGGGTAAAGGGGAGGCTTTTGATTAGACCTATGGTTGGAACCTTTTTCCCATCTAACTATATATTTCCTTTTTCTAGGGGTTCATATTTCAAATTTAGGGCTTCAGCCACCAATTTCAGCATCACTATGGTACTAGTGTCAAAATCTATCATGTTATTATGCAATAATTTGTCTCCTTTAATGAGGGTTAAGAAAAAGGGGCTTTGCTTTAGCTTGCATACCTCTTTTCCATCCTTTTTTTCTTTGATATTTATGAATGTTGTAGCTTTTGAAGACCGAGGCTCTTGATAAGTCCTTTTGCCTCTCTCTTGGTTGTGCATTGAGACTGAGCCTAGTTGCAGGGGTTTCTCCTCTTTACTTAAATAATTTTGTAATAAAGTATTATGATTTGGAATATCTAGAATTTCCCATAAGGAATCATTGGCAGGAGCTCTCTTTAGTTGTTCAACTACATTGAGTGATCAGATTCATGGTACCTTAGGTTTAAGAGGGGGTGTTTCTCTTGATTTTGAAAAAGGTTGGCTTATTACCAGCTAACTAACTACTTTTTCCATGACTTTCTATTGTGGTTGTTGTGCTTGCAGCTATGAATATTGCTATGATTGATGTGCTTGCAACATATACTCTCCAATGGTTTTTCATTTTGAGTGGGTATTATAATTTGATTGAACACGTGGGGCTCCTGATGTTAGAAATACATTCACAAACACAGGGTCTTCTCCCTCCATCTAAGAGTAAAGTGTCTAGTTGGGGGTAATTTCTTATTCCTATTCTAGATACATACCCTGCATCTGAGCACTAAGTCTAGCACTTTCAATCCTAGGAGATTGATAGGTTACCACATTCAAATAGATGCCCTAGCTCCTTTGTTATGCTACCCTTTGTTGGAGATTACCTTTAAAATAGTTTTGAGTCCTGTGGGAATCATTGCATATGAAACACCGAGCATTCACATCTTCCACCAAGTTAGCTCGGTCAGGGACTAAGTCCTTGCTTGTGACAGTCATCATGGTCTAAAGTGGAGTGGGTAATAGAACTATTTTACTTGATGATTGTGACTGATTATTTCCTCTTGGAGCTTTTAAATATGAATTGGGTTGGAAAGGTGGTCTACCTCCCTTGGTAATTCTAAGGAGTCTTTGGAGGTGTCGCTTGTTGGCACTTTATGTTGACAAGATCATTTGAGACTATCCTCAATAGATTCTTTGTCATTCATATTTGCAGCTAATGAGGAAGATCTCAAAGTTCTTGTTTGTGTATTATTCATGATACACGTACATTGATGGTGGAGGTGTAGTGGATATACTAGTAACTACTTCTTCTTGCATTCAAGCATATATCTCTACAAACATTGGCATTGATGGCCTAGGTGGGAGCTTCCCGACATCTATCAAGCTATTTTATGCTCTCATTGTAGGTCATATGCATCTAAAATAATGTTACCTCTAAGTGACTATATAATGACCACAATATCTAACTTAAAATCCTTCAAGTAAAACATGAATGCCATCATTGGTAGGGGTCTGGTTGTTGTGAGAATTATTTGCCAGGTCTTATGGAACCTAGTGTTAAAATCCATCATGGCTTCTTGAGGAGCCCTCTTGATTGTTATTAGCTATTGCAGTAGGGATGAGCAGTCTCCCTTTTCTAAAAAGTGATCAAAGATTTTGTATCCAAGCTCATCCCAAATATAGATGGAATCAGAAGCCAAAGACCTATACTGGTCCTGAGCCTTGCCCTTAAAGGATACGACCAACAACCTAAGGGCCACATTTGGTTTTGTAATATTGTGAACCATACAAACATCAACATCTTGGAGATGTTCTGATGATGTGTTTAAATATTCTCTGGTGAAATTTTCTAGTGGTTTTAGAGCATTAATAGGGATATGGGGAAATACATCCGAAGGGGTAGGAGGAACAAGCAGACTACCATTGTTCCATGACACAAAATTCCTTGGGGCTTGAAGAGCCATGGGGAATAGGCCTCTATGAATACAAAAAATAGGTATTCTAATCTGGAAACATTTTTCAATTGGCAGAGTAGATAGACCTCTAGATGTGGGGCTTGTACTTCTAACCCTCTTTCTCCTAATAGATGATAGAAAACTTGTAGTGTTTCTTCTTCGAGGAGCAAAAGATGGTAGTTCAAAGTATAAAAAATTACCTTTAGAAGATGCTCTTGTTTACACTCTTGGCATGAATGCACGAGTTAATTTTATAACAACCTCTACTAATCTAATTCAAATTCCTCTTCAAGGCTAAGCGTTAGACATCATGAAAGATCACTTGGTCCCATTGGGTGTGCCAAAAAAAAAATGATCATAAAAGCTTACACCTCTCTGAACAACCTTATTGGAAATTTAGTAGATGGGGAACCTATTGCACTCCACTAAATGAACTCCAAGATTTTAGAAGCTAGTTCTTCATTCTTGATTTGGAAAAAGGGGGGGAGAAATGGAAGAAATAAAACTATGGTGATGTGTTGAAAGTTTCTACAACATTTAAAATACCCTACTGGGATATCAACTATGATAAAATAAAATGCATAGTGCCACAAACCCTTCATTATTGAGGAGAGAATGAACTAATAAGTTTTATGCAAAGATAGAGTAAAAATTTGGATCCTCTCATAGAAAGCACCCACTAAGGTTTGACAAAAATTTGATGAACATAAGGAAATAGGGTGCTCCACCTTTTAGAAGATGAAGCACATAAAGGGGGAAAAGGTTCCCTTCCTATTTCACTCTAGTTCATTCAAGGAAACCTTAGAGATATCGATATAATGGTTCAATTGAGAGAAGGGGTTGCTATAAGGTGTCCTTGGGTGTGATTAAAGAAATAATGGGGTTCACCACTAAGCAAAGGCTTAGAAAGAAGGAAATGCAAATGATATGCAAATCTAGCTATGTAACCTAGAAAATTAAACTCAAAATAAAAATAATGAACTGAGAATGAGTAGAGGTGCACCTGGAAAATCGAAGATTAATGAAACAAGGTTTGCAATCCTGAAATTATGACTTTTGATGCATATTGGGACTCATACACTAGGTTGGGTGATTCAGTACTAGTTTAGGGTTTCATGATGAATCTAGAATCTGCAACTACTAAACTAGGATCTACAAAAAAACTCTAAAATTGGTATATTGGGACTCATACGGCCAAGGTGGTGACTTAGTCCCAGTATTAGGATTTTTTTGAAATTTAGTATCCTCTAGTGATCTTCTATAGCCTCTCTCTTGTTTGATCTTTGAGTTTGAAACTTTGACTTTTGGCCTATAGGTGACTTTTTGTGATGATGACAGTTCTTGACAAATTTGACAACTTTGTCTTCAAAGGATCTTCAAGCTCCAAAACACCTAGATCTGTAAACACACATGTAGAGGAGAGAAAGAATTTTGTTTTGTTAATGGATAGGGGTTTGCCTTGGTCAAACCCCTTTTTGGTAATCAAACCTTGAAATGAATAAAAACATGAGGGGAATGATGAATGAACAATATGCAATGTTGCAA